>CM056797.1:19890769-19913500 GCA_029852875.1 Mythimna loreyi
CATTACCATAGTCATCAGCGTCGTCATAATAGGCGACGGTGTCATCATTGGAGTCGGCGTCGTCATAGTCATCTTCGTCACCATCGTTATCATCGTCATCATAGACATCGTCGTCGTCAGGAATTCGGGTTAGTTTTAAATTTGGGTTAGGTTAAATTTGGGTTACGTTAAATTTGGGTTAGGTTAAATTTGGGTTAGGTTAAATTTGGGTTAGGTTAAATTTGGGTTAGGTTAAATTTGGGTTAGGTTAAATTTGGGTTAGGTTAAATTTGGGTTAGGTTAAATTTGGGTTAGGTTAAATTTGGGTTAAGTTAAATTTGGGTTAGGTTAAATTTGGGATAGGTTAAATTTGGGTTAGGTTAAATTTGGGTTAGGTTAAATTTGGGTTAGGTTAAATTTGGGTGAGGTTAAATTTGGGATAGGTTAAATTTGGGTTAGGTTAAATTTGGGTTAGGTTAAATTTGGGTTAGGTTAAATTTGGGTTAGGTTAAATTTGGGTTAGGTTAAATTTGGGTTAGGTTAAATTTGGGTTAAGTTAAATTTGGGTTAGGTTAAATTTGGGATAGGTTAAATTTGGGTTAGGTTAAATTTGGGTTAGGTTAAATTTGGGTTAGGTTAAATTTGGGTTAGGTTAAATTTGGGATAGGTTAAATTTGGGTTAGGTTAAATTTGGGTTAGGTTAAATTTGGGTTAGGTTAAATTTGGGTTAGGTTAAATTTGGGTTAGGTTAAATTTGGGTTATTAAATCATTAAATTAAATTTGGGTAGGTTAGGTTAATAAAGGAGTTTTTTTTTTGTCAGCGTCGTCATCATTTGCGTCAGCGTCATCATCATAGGCGTCGGCGTCGCCACAATATTCGTCAGCGACGTCATAGTAGTCATCAGCGTCATTACCATATTCATCAGCGTCGTCATAATAGGCGACGGCGTCATCATCATAGGCGTCGGCGTCGTCATCATAAGTGTCGGCTTCATCAACATAGGCGTCGGCGTCGTCATCATAGGCGTCGGCGTCGTCATCATTGGAGTCGGCGTCGTCATAGTCATCTTCGTCACCATTGTCATCATCGTCGACAGAAATTTGGGTAAGTTAAATTTGGGTTAGGTTAAATTTGAGTTAGGTTAAATTTGGGTTGGGTTAGGTTAGATTGGGATTTTTTTTTTGTCAGCGTCGTCATCATTGGCGTCAGCGTCATCATCATAGGCGTCGGCGTCGCCACAGTAGGCGTAGGCGTCGAAATAATAGTCATCAGCGTCACCACCATTGTCATCAGCGTCATCATCATTGGCGTCGGCGTCGTCATCATAGGTGTCGGCGTCGTCATCATTGGAGTCGGCGTCGTCACCATCGTCATCATAGTCATCTTCGTCACCAGCGTCATCATAGACATCGTCGTCGTCAGAAATTTGGGTAAGTTAAATTTGGGTTAGGTTAAATTTGGGTAAGGTTAAATTTGGGTTAGGGTAATTTTTGTTAGGTTAAATTTGGGTTTAGTCATCAGCGTCGTCATAATAGGCAACGGCGTCATCATCAATGGCGTCGGCGACATCGTCATCGTCATCTTCATCGTCATCGTCATCGTCATCGTCATCGTCATCGTCACCGTCATCGTCATCGTCATCATCATCATCGTCGTCGTCATAGTTGACGGCTTCGTCATCATAGTCGTCGGCGTCGTCATAATAGGCGTTGGAATCATATCCAGAGGCGTCAGCGTCATCATAATAGGCGTTGGCAACGTCCTTTTAGTCGTCAGCGACTTCATACCACCATACCATACCATAGTCATCAGCTACGTTATAATAGGCGTCGTTGTCATCATAATAGGCGTCGTCGACATCAAAGTCGTCGGCGTCGTCATAATAAGCGTCGGCGTCATCAACTAGGCGTCGGCGTCGTCATCATAGGCGTCGGCGTCGTCATCATTGGAGTCGGCGTCGTCATAGACATCTTCATCACCATTGTCATCATCGTCGTCAGAAATTTGGGTAAGTTAAATTTGTGGTAGGTTAAATTTGGGTTAGGTTAAATTTGGATTAGGTTAAATTTGGGTTTGGTTAAATTTGGGTTAGGTTAAATTTGGATTAGGTTAAATTTGAGTTTGGTTAAATTTGGATTAGGTTAAATTTAGGTTAGGTTAAATTTGGGTTAGGTTAGGTTAATTTACGAGTTTGTTTTTTTTTTGTCAGCGTCTTCGTCATTGGCGTCAGCGTCGTCATCATAGGCGTCGGCGTCGTCATCATTGGAGTCGGCGTCGTCATAGTCATCTTCGTCACCATTGTCATCATCGTCGTCAGAAATTTGGGTAAGTTAAATTTGGGTTAGGTTAAATTTGAGTTAGGTTAAATTTGGGTTAGGTTAGGTTAGATTGGGATTTTTTTTTTGTCAGCGTCGTCAACATTGGCGTCAGCGTCATCATCATAGGCGTCGGCGTCGCCACAGTAGGCGTAGGCGTCGTAATAATAGTCATCAGCGTCACCACCATTGTCATCAGCGTCGTCATAATAGGCGACGGTGTCATCAACATAGGCGTCGGCGTCGTCATCATAGGTGTCGGCGTCGTCATCATTGGAGTCGGCGTCGTCACCATCGTCATCATAGTCATCTTCGTCACCATCGTCATCATAGACATCGTCGTCGTCAGAAATTTGGGTAAGTTAAATTTGGGTTAGGTTTAATTTGGGTAAGGTTAAATTTGGGTTAGGGTAATTTTTGTTAGGTTAAATTTGGGTTTAGTCATCAGCGTCGTCATAATAGGCGACGGCGTCATCATCAATGGCGTCGGCGACATCGTCATCGTCATCTTCATCGTCATCGTCATCGTGACCGTCATCGTCATCGTCATCGTCATCATCATCATCGTCGTCGTCATAGTTGACGGCTTCGTCATCATAGTCGTCGGCGTCGTCATAATAGGCGTTGGAATCATATCCAGAGGCGTCAGCGTCATCATAATAGGCGTTGGCGTCGTCCTTATAGTCGTCAGCGACTTCATACCACCATACCATACCATAGTCATCAGCTACGTTATAATCGGCGTCGTTGTCATCATAATAGGCGTCGTCGCCATCAAGGTCGTCAGCGTCGTCATAATAAGCGTCGGCGTCATCAACATAGGCGTCGGCGTCGTCATCATAGGCGTCGGCGTCGTCATCATTGGAGTCGGCGTCGTCATAGTCAACTTCGTCACCATTGTCATCATCGTCGTCAGAAATTTCGGTAAGTTAAATTTGGGTTAGGTTAAATTTGAGTTAGGTTAAATTTGGGTTGGGTTAGGTTAGATAGGGATTTTTTTTTTGTCAGCGTCGTCATCATTGGCGTCAGCGTCATCATCATAGGCGTCGGCGTCGCCACAGTAGGCGTAGGCGTCGTTATAATAGTCATCAGCGTCACCACCATTGTCATCAGCGTCGTCATAATAGGCGACGGTGTCATCATCATTAGCGTCAGCGTCGTCATAATAGGCGTCGGCGTCATCGTCATACGCGTCGGCGTCGTCATCATAGGCGTCGGCGTCGTCATCATTGGCGTCAGCGTCATCATAATAGGCGTTGGCGTCGTTCTCATAGTCTTCAGCGACGTCATAATAGTCATCAGCGTCATGACCATAGTCATCAGCGTCGTCATAATAGGCGACGGCGTCATCATCATTGGCGTCGGCATCGTCATAATAAGCATCGGCGTCATCAACATAGGCGTCAGCGTCGTCATCATAGGCGTCGGCGTCGTCATCATTAGAGTCGGCGTCGTCATAGTCATCTTCGTCACCATTGTCATCATCGTCGTCAGAAATTTGGGTAAGTTAAATTTGGGTTAGGTTAAATTTGAGTTAGGTTAAATTTGGGTTAGGTTAAATTTGGGATAGGTTAAATTTGGGTTAGGTTAAATTTGGGTAAGATTAAATTTGGGTTAGGTTAAATTTGGGTTAGGTTAAATTTGGGTTAGGTTAAATTTGGGTTAGTTTAAATTTGGATTAGGTTAAATTTGGGTTAGGTTAGGTTAATTTAAGAGTTTGTTTTTTTTTTGTCAGCGCCTTCGTCATTGGCGTCAGCGTCATCATCATAGGCGTCGACGTCGCCACAATTGTCGTCAGCGACGTCATACTAGTCATCAGCGTCATTACCATAGTCGTCAGCGACGTCATAATAGTCATCAGCGTCATTACCACAGTCATCAGCGTCGTCATAATAGGCGACGGTGTCATCATTGGAGTCGGCGTCGTCATATTCGTGATCTTCGTCATCATAGACATCGTCGTCGTCAGAAATTTGGGTAAGTTAAATTCGGGTTAGTTTAAATTTGGGTTAGGTTAAATTTGGGTTAAGTTAAATTTGAGTTAGGTTAAATTTGGGTTAGGTTAAATTTGGGTTAGGTTAAATTTGGGTAAGTTAAATTTGGGTTAGGTTAAATTTGGGTTAGGTTAAATTTGGGTTAGGTTAAATTTGGGTTTGATTAAATTTGGGTTTAGTCATCAGCGTCGTCATAATAGGCGATGGCGTCATCATCAATGGCGTCGCCGACATCGTCATCGTCATCGTCGTCGTCGTCGACATCGTCATCGTCTTCGTCATCGTCATCGTCATCGTCATCGTCATCTTCATCGTCATCGTCATCGTCACCGTCATCGTCATCATCATCGTCATCATCATCATCGTCGTCGTCATAGTTGACGGCTTCGTCATCACAGTTGTCGGCGTCGTCATAATAGGCTTTGGAATCATATCCAGAGATGTCAGCGTCATCATAATAGGCGTTGGCGTCGTCCTTATAGTCGTCAGCGACTTCATACCACCATACCATACCATTGTCATCAGCTACGTTATAATAGGCGTCGTTGTCATCATAAAAGGCGTCGTCGCCATCAAAGTCGTCGGCGTCGTCATAATAACCGTCGGCGTCATCAACATAGGCGTCGGCGTCGTCATCATAGGCGTGGGCGTCGTAATAATAGTCATCAGCGTCATTACCATAGTCATCAGCGTCGTCATAATAGGCGACGGTGTCATCATCATAGGCGTCGGCGTCGTCATCATTGGAGTCGGCGTCGTCATATTCGTCATCATAGACATCTTCGTCACCATCGTCATCATCATCATCATAGACATCGTCGTCGTCAGAAATTTGGGTAAGTTAATTTTGGCTTAGGTTAAATTTGGGTGAGGTTAAATTTGGGTTAGGTTAAATTTGGGTTAGGTTAAATTTGGGTTAGGTTAGGTTAATTTACGAGTTTGTTTTTTTTTTGTCAGCGTCTTCGTCATTGGCGTCAGCGTCATCATTATAGGCGTCGACGTCGCCACAATAGTCGTCAGCGACGTCATAATAGTCATCAGCGTCATTACCATAGTCATCAGCGTCGTCATAATAGGCGACGGTGTCATCATTGGAGTCGGCGTCGTCATAGTCATCTTCGTCACCATTGTCATCATCGTCGTCAGAAATTTGGGTAAGTTAAATTTGGGTTAGGTTAAATTTGAGTTAGGTTAAATTTGGGTTGGGTTAGGTTAGATTGGGATTCTTTTTTTGTCAGCGTCGTCATCATTGGCGTCAGCGTCATCATCATAGGCGTCGGCGTCGCCACAGTAGGCGTAGGCGTCGAAATAATAGTCATCAGCGTCACCACCATTGTCATCAGCGTCATCATCATTGCCGTCGGCGTCGTCATAATAGACGTCGGCGTCATCATAATAGGCATCGGCGTCGTCATCATAAGCGTCGGCGTCGTCATCATTGGAGTCGGCGTCGTCATCATCGTCATCATAGTCATCTTCGTCACCATCGTTATCATCGTCATCATAGACATCGTCTTCGTCAGGAATTCGGGTTAGGTTAAATTTGGGTTAGGTTAAATTTGGGTTAGGTTAAATTTGGGTTAGGTTAAATTTGGGTTAGGTTAAATTTGGGTTAGTTTAAATTTGGGTTAGGTTAAATTTGGGTTAGGTTAGGTTAATTTAAGAGTTTGTTTTTTTTTTGTCAGCGTCTTCGTCATTGGCGTCAGCGTCATCATCATAGGCGTCGACGTCGCCACAATAGTCGTCAGCGACGTCATAATAGTCATCAGCGTCATTACCATAGTCATCAGCGTCGTCATAATAGGCGACGGTGTCATCATTGGAGTCGGCGTCGTCATATTCGTCATCTTCGTCATCATAGACATCGTCGTCGTCAGAAATTTGGGTAAGTTAAATTTGGGTTAGGTTAAATTTGGGTTAGGTTAAATTTGGGTTAGGTTAAATTTGGGTTAGGTTAAATTTGGGTTAGGTTAAATTTGGGTTAGTTTAAATTTGGGTTAGGTTAAATTTGGGTTAGGTTAGGTTAATTTAAGAGTTTGTTTTTTTTTTGTCAGCGTCTTCGTCATTGGCGTCAGCGTCATCATCATAGGCGTCGACGTCGCCACAATAGTCGTCAGCGACGTCATAATAGTCATCAGCGTCATTACCATAGTCATCAGCGTCGTCATAATAGGCGACGGTGTCATCATTGGAGTCGGCGTCGTCATATTCGTCATCTTCGTCATCATAGACATCGTCGTCGTCAGAAATTTGGGTAAGTTAAATTTGGGTTAGGTTAAATTTGGGTTAGGTTAAATTTGGGTTAGGTTAAATTTGGGTAAGTTAAATTTGGGTTAGGTTAGGTTAGATTGGGATTTTGTTTTTTTGTCACCGTCGTCATCATTGGCGTCAGCGTCATCATCATAGGCGTCGGCGTCGCCACAGTAGGCGTAGGCGTCGTAATAATAGTCATCAGCGTCACCACCATTGTCATCAGCGTCGTCATAATAGGCGACGGTGTCATCATCATTGGCGTCAGCGACGTCATAATAGGCGTCGGCGTTATCAACATAGGCCTCGGCGTCGTCATCATAGGCTTCGGCGCCGTCATCATTGGAGTCGGCGTCGTCACCATCGTCATCATAGTCATCGTCGTCACCATCGTCATCATAGACATCGTCGTCGTCAGAAATTTGGGTAAGTTAAATTTGGGTTAGAATAAATTTGGGTTAGGTTAGGTTAGATTGGGATTTTTTTTTTGTCAGCGTCGTCATCATTGGCGTGAGCGTCATCATCATAGGCGTCGGCGTCGCCACAGTAGGCGTAGGCGTCGTAATAATAGTCATCAGCGTCACCACCATTGTCATCAGCGTCGTCATAATAGGCGACGGTGTCATCATCATTGGCGTCAGCGTCGTCATAATAGGTGTCGGCGTCATCGTCATACGCGTCGGCGTCGTCATCATAGGCGTCGGCGTCATCATCATTGGCGTCAGGGTCGTCATAATGGGCGTCGGTGTTATCAACATAGGCGTCGGCGTCGTCATCATAGGCGTCGGCGTCGTCATCATTGTCGTCGGCGTCGTCGTAATAGGCGTTGGCGTCGTCCTCATAGTCGTCGGCGTTGTCATAATAGTCATCATCATTGGCGTCAGCGACGTCATAATAGGCGTCGGCGTTATCAACATAGGCGTCGGCGTCGTCATCATAGGCGTCGGCGCCGTCATCATTGGAGTCGGCGTCGTCACCATCGTCATCATAGTCATCGTCGTCACCATCGTCATCATAGACATCGTCGTCGTCAGAAATTTGGGTAAGTTAAATTTGGGTTAGAATAAATTTGGGTTAGGTTAGGTTAGATTGGGATTTTTTTTTTCGTCAGCGTCGTCATCATTGGCGTGAACGTCATCATCATAGGCGTCGGCGTCGCCACAGTAGGCGTAGGCGTCGTAATAATAGTCATCAGCGTCACCACCATTGTCATCAGCGTCGTCATAATAGGCGACGGTGTCATCATCTTTGGCGTCAGCGTCGTCATAATAGGTGTCGGCGTCATCGTCATACGCGTCGGCGTCGTCATCATAGGCGTCGGCGTCATCATCATTGGCGTCAGGGTCGTCATAATGGGCGTCGGCGTTATCAACATAGGCGTCGGCGTCGTCATCATAGGCGTCGGCGTCGTCATCATTGTCGTCGGCGTCGTCGTACTATGCGTTGGCGTCGTCCTCATAGTCGTCGGCGTTGTCATAATAGTCATCATCATTGGCGTCGGCGTCGTCATAATAGGCGTCGGCGTCATCATCATAGGCATCGGCGACGTCATCATAAGCGTCAGCGTCGTCATCATTGGCGTGAACGTCATCATCATAGGCGTCGGCGTCGCCACAGTAGGCGTAGGCGTCGTAATAATAGTCATCAGCGTCACCACCATTGTCATCAGCGTCGTCATAATAGGCGACGGCGACGTCATCATAAGCGTCGGCGCCGTCATCATTGGAGTCGGCGTCGTCGTAATAGGCGTTGGCGTCGTCCTCATAGTCGTCGGCGTTGTCATAATAGTCATCAGCGTCATCATCATTGGCGTCGGCGTCGTCATAATAGACGTCGGCGTCATCATCATAGGCATCGGCGTCGTCATCATAAGCGTCGGCGTCGTCATCATTGGAGTCGGCGTCGTCATCATAGTCATCTTCGTCACCATCGTTATCATCGTCATCATAGACATCGTCGTCGTCAGGAATTCGGGTTAGTTTAAATTTGGGTTAGGTTAAATTTGGGTTACGTTAAATTTGGGTTAGGTTAAATTTGGGTTAGGTTAAATTTGGGTTAGGTTAAATTTGGGTTAGGTTAAATTTGGGTTAGGTTAAATTTGGGTTAGGTTAAATTTGGGTTAGGTTAAATTTGGGTTAGGTTAAATTTGGGTTAAGTTAAATTTGGGTTAGGTTAAATTTGGGATAGGTTAAATTTGGGTTAGGTTAAATTTGGGTTAGGTTAAATTTGGGTTAGGTTAAATTTGGGTTAGGTTAAATTTGGGATAGGTTAAATTTGGGTTAGGTTAAATTTGGGTTAGGTTAAATTTGGGTTAGGTTAAATTTGGGTTAGGTTAAATTTGGGTTAGGTTAAATTTGGGTTAGGTTAAATTTGGGTTAAGTTAAATTTGGGTTAGGTTAAATTTGGGATAGGTTAAATTTGGGTTAGGTTAAATTTGGGTTAGGTTAAATTTGGGTTAGGTTAAATTTGGGTTAGGTTAAATTTGGGATAGGTTAAATTTGGGTTAGGTTAAATTTGGGTTAGGTTAAATTTGGGTTAGGTTAAATTTGGGTTAGGTTAAATTTGGGTTAGGTTAAATTTGGGTTAGGTTAAATTTGGGTTATTAAATCATTAAATTAAATTTGGGTAGGTTAGGTTAATAAAGGAGTTTTTTTTTTGTCAGCGTCGTCATCATTTGCGTCAGCGTCATCATCATAGGCATCGGCGTCATCATCATTGGCGTCGGCGTCGTCATAATAGACGTCGGCGTCATCATCATAGGCATCGGCGTCGTCATCATAAGCGTCGGCGTCGTCATCATTGTCGTCGGCGTCGTCGTACTATGCGTTGGCGTCGTCCTCATAGTCGTCGGCGTTGTCATAATAGTCATCATCATTGGCGTCGGCGTCGTCATAATAGGCGTCGGCGTCATCATCATAGGCATCGGCGACGTCATCATAAGCGTCAGCGTCGTCATCATTGGCGTGAACGTCATCATCATAGGCGTCGGCGTCGCCACAGTAGGCGTAGGCGTCGTAATAATAGTCATCAGCGTCACCACCATTGTCATCAGCGTCGTCATAATAGGCGACGGCGACGTCATCATAAGCGTCGGCGCCGTCATCATTGGAGTCGGCGTCGTCGTAATAGGCGTTGGCGTCGTCCTCATAGTCGTCGGCGTTGTCATAATAGTCATCAGCGTCATCATCATTGGCGTCGGCGTCGTCATAATAGACGTCGGCGTCATCATCATAGGCATCGGCGTCGTCATCATAAGCGTCGGCGTCGTCATCATTGGAGTCGGCGTCGTCATCATAGTCATCTTCGTCACCATCGTTATCATCGTCATCATAGACATCGTCGTCGTCAGGAATTCGGGTTAGTTTAAATTTGGGTTAGGTTAAATTTGGGTTACGTTAAATTTGGGTTAGGTTAAATTTGGGTTAGGTTAAATTTGGGTTAGGTTAAATTTGGGTTAGGTTAAATTTGGGTTAGGTTAAATTTGGGTTAGGTTAAATTTGGGTTAGGTTAAATTTGGGTTAGGTTAAATTTGGGTTAAGTTAAATTTGGGTTAGGTTAAATTTGGGATAGGTTAAATTTGGGTTAGGTTAAATTTGGGTTAGGTTAAATTTGGGTTAGGTTAAATTTGGGTTAGGTTAAATTTGGGATAGGTTAAATTTGGGTTAGGTTAAATTTGGGTTAGGTTAAATTTGGGTTAGGTTAAATTTGGGTTAGGTTAAATTTGGGTTAGGTTAAATTTGGGTTAGGTTAAATTTGGGTTAAGTTAAATTTGGGTTAGGTTAAATTTGGGATAGGTTAAATTTGGGTTAGGTTAAATTTGGGTTAGGTTAAATTTGGGTTAGGTTAAATTTGGGTTAGGTTAAATTTGGGATAGGTTAAATTTGGGTTAGGTTAAATTTGGGTTAGGTTAAATTTGGGTTAGGTTAAATTTGGGTTAGGTTAAATTTGGGTTAGGTTAAATTTGGGTTAGGTTAAATTTGGGTTATTAAATCATTAAATTAAATTTGGGTAGGTTAGGTTAATAAAGGAGTTTTTTTTTTGTCAGCGTCGTCATCATTTGCGTCAGCGTCATCATCATAGGCATCGGCGTCGCCACAATATTCGTCAGCGACGTCATAGTAGTCATCAGCGTCATTACCATATTCATCAGCGTCGTCATAATAGGCGACGGCGTCATCATCATAGGCGTCGGCGTCGTCATCATAAGTGTCGGCTTCATCAACATAGGCGTCGGCGTCGTCATCATAGGCGTCGGCGTCGTCATCATTGGAGTCGGCGTCGTCATAGTCATCTTCGTCACCATTGTCATCATCGTCGACAGAAATTTGGGTAAGTTAAATTTGGGTTAGGTTAAATTTGAGTTAGGTTAAATTTGGGTTGGGTTAGGTTAGATTGGGATTTTTTTTTTGTCAGCGTCGTCATCATTGGCGTCAGCGTCATCATCATAGGCGTCGGCGTCGCCACAGTAGGCGTAGGCGTCGAAATAATAGTCATCAGCGTCACCACCATTGTCATCAGCGTCATCATCATTGGCGTCGGCGTCGTCATAATAGACGTCGGCGTCATCATCATAGGCATCGGCGTCGTCATCATAAGCGTCGGCGTCGTCATCATTGGAGTCGGCGTCGTCATCATCGTCATCATAGTCATCTTCGTCACCATCGTTATCATCGTCATCATAGACATCGTCTTCGTCAGGAATTCGGGTTAGGTTAAATTTGGGTTAGGTTAAATTTGGGTTAGGTTAAATTTGGGTTAGGTTAAATTTGGGTTAGGTTAAATTTGGGTTAGGTTAAATTTGGGTTAGGTTAAATTTGGGTTAGGTTAAATTTGGGTTAGTTTAAATTTGGGTTAGGTTAAATTTGGGTTAGGTTAGGTTAATTTAAGAGTTTGTTTTTTTTTTGTCAGCGTCTTCGTCATTGGCGTCAGCGTCATCATCATAGGCGTCGACGTCGCCACAATAGTCGTCAGCGACGTCATAATAGTCACCAGCGTCATTACCATAGTCATCAGCGTCGTCATAATAGGCGACGGTGTCATCATTGGAGTCGGCGTCGTCATATTCGTCATCTTCGTCATCATAGACATCGTCGTCGTCAGAAATTTGGGTAAGTTAAATTTGGGTTAGGTTAAATTTGGGTTAGGTTAAATTTGGGTTAGGTTAAATTTGGGTTAGGTTAAATTTGGGTAGGTTAGGTTAATAAAGGAGTTTTTTTTTTGTCAGCGTCGTCATCATTGGCGTCAGCGTCATCATCATAGGCGTCGGCATCGCCACAATAGTCGTCAGCAACGTCATAATAGTCATCAGCGTCATTACCATATTCATCAGCGTCGTCATAATAGGGGACGGCGTCAACATCATAGGCGTCGGCGTCGTCATCATAGGTGTCGGCGTCATCAACATAGGCGTCGGCGTCGACATCATAGGCGTCGGCGTCGTCATCATTGGAGTCGGCGTCGTCATAGTCACCTTCGTCACCATTGTCATCATCGTCGTCAGAAATTTGGGTAAGTTAAATTTGGGTTAGGTTAGGTTAGATTGGGATTTTGTTTTTTTGTCACCGTCGTCATCATTGGCGTCAGCGTCATCATCATAGGCGTCGGCGTCGCCACAGTAGGCGTAGGCGTCGTAATAATAGTCATCAGCGTCACCACCATTGTCATCAGCGTCGTCATAATAGGCGACGGTGTCATCATCATTGGCGTCAGCGTCGTCATAATAGGTGTCGGCGTCATCGTCATACGCGTCGGCGTCGTCATCATAGGCGTCGGCGTCATCATCATTGGCGTCAGGGTCGTCATAATGGGCGTCGGCGTTATCAACATAGGCGTCGGCGTCGTCATCATAGGCGTCGGCGTCGTCATCATTGTCGTCGGCGTCGTCGTAATAGGCGTTGGCGTCGTCCTCATAGTCGTCGGCGTTGTCATAATAGTCATCATCATTGGCGTCAGCGACGTCATAATAGGCGTCGGCGTTATCAACATAGGCGTCGGCGTCGTCATCATAGGCGTCGGCGCCGTCATCATTGGAGTCGGCGTCGTCACCATCGTCATCATAGTCATCGTCGTCACCATCGTCATCATAGACATCGTCGTCGTCAGAAATTTGGGTAAGTTAAATTTGGGTTAGAATAAATTTGGGTTAGGTTAGGTTAGATTGGGATTTTTTTTTTCGTCAGCGTCGTCATCATTGGCGTGAACGTCATCATCATAGGCGTCGGCGTCGCCACAGTAGGCGTAGGCGTCGTAATAATAGTCATCAGCGTCACCACCATTGTCATCAGCGTCGTCATAATAGGCGACGGTGTCATCATCATTGGCGTCAGCGTCGTCATAATAGGTGTCGGCGTCATCGTCATACGCGTCGGCGTCGTCATCATAGGCGTCGGCGTCATCATCATTGGCGTCAGGGTCGTCATAATGGGCGTCGGCGTTATCAACATAGGCGTCGGCGTCGTCATCATAGGCGTCGGCGTCGTCATCACTGTCGTCGGCGTCGTCGTAATATGCGTTGGCGTCGTCCTCATTGTCGTCGGCGTTGTCATAATAGTCATCATCATTGGCGTCGGCGTCGTCATAATAGGCGTCGGCGTCATCATCATAGGCATCGGCGACGTCATCATAAGCGTCAGCGTCGTCATCATTGGCGTGAACGTCATCATCATAGGCGTCGGCGTCGCCACAGTAGGCGTAGGCGTCGTAATAATAGTCATCAGCGTCACCACCATTGTCATCAGCGTCGTCATAATAGGCGACGGCGACGTCATCATAAGCGTCGGCGCCGTCATCATTGGAGTCGGCGTCGTCGTAATAGGCGTTGGCGTCGTCCTCATAGTCGTCGGCGTTGTCATAATAGTCATCAGCGTCATCATCATTGGCGTCGGCGTCGTCATAATAGACGTCGGCGTCATCATCATAGGCATCGGCGTCGTCATCATAAGCGTCGGCGTCGTCATCATTGGAGTCGGCGTCGTCATCATAGTCATCTTCGTCACCATCGTTATCATCGTCATCATAGACATCGTCGTCGTCAGGAATTCGGGTTAGTTTAAATTTGGGTTAGGTTAAATTTGGGTTACGTTAAATTTGGGTTAGGTTAAATTTGGGTTAGGTTAAATTTGGGTTAGGTTAAATTTGGGTTAGGTTAAATTTGGGTTAGGTTAAATTTGGGTTAGGTTAAATTTGGGTTAGGTTAAATTTGGGTTAGGTTAAATTTGGGTTAAGTTAAATTTGGGTTAGGTTAAATTTGGGATAGGTTAAATTTGGGTTAGGTTAAATTTGGGTTAGGTTAAATTTGGGTTAGGTTAAATTTGGGTTAGGTTAAATTTGGGATAGGTTAAATTTGGGTTAGGTTAAATTTGGGTTAGGTTAAATTTGGGTTAGGTTAAATTTGGGTTAGGTTAAATTTGGGTTAGGTTAAATTTGGGTTAGGTTAAATTTGGGTTAAGTTAAATTTGGGTTAGGTTAAATTTGGGATAGGTTAAATTTGGGTTAGGTTAAATTTGGGTTAGGTTAAATTTGGGTTAGGTTAAATTTGGGTTAGGTTAAATTTGGGATAGGTTAAATTTGGGTTAGGTTAAATTTGGGTTAGGTTAAATTTGGGTTAGGTTAAATTTGGGTTAGGTTAAATTTGGGTTAGGTTAAATTTGGGTTATTAAATCATTAAATTAAATTTGGGTAGGTTAGGTTAATAAAGGAGTTTTTTTTTTGTCAGCGTCGTCATCATTTGCGTCAGCGTCATCATCATAGGCGTCGGCGTCGCCACAATATTCGTCAGCGACGTCATAGTAGTCATCAGCGTCATTACCATATTCATCAGCGTCGTCATAATAGGCGACGGCGTCATCATCATAGGCGTCGGCGTCGTCATCATAAGTGTCGGCTTCATCAACATAGGCGTCGGCGTCGTCATCATAGGCGTCGGCGTCGTCATCATTGGAGTCGGCGTCGTCATAGTCATCTTCGTCACCATTGTCATCATCGTCGACAGAAATTTGGGTAAGTTAAATTTGGGTTAGGTTAAATTTGAGTTAGGTTAAATTTGGGTTGGGTTAGGTTAGATTGGGATTTTTTTTTTGTCAGCGTCGTCATCATTGGCGTCAGCGTCATCATCATAGGCGTCGGCGTCGCCACAGTAGGCGTAGGCGTCGAAATAATAGTCATCAGCGTCACCACCATTGTCATCAGCGTCATCATCATTGGCGTCGGCGTCGTCATCATAGGTGTCGGCGTCGTCATCATTGGAGTCGGCGTCGTCACCATCGTCATCATAGTCATCTTCGTCACCAGCGTCATCATAGACATCGTCGTCGTCAGAAATTTGGGTAAGTTAAATTTGGGTTAGGTTAAATTTGGGTAAGGTTAAATTTGGGTTAGGGTAATTTTTGTTAGGTTAAATTTGGGTTTAGTCATCAGCGTCGTCATAATAGGCAACGGCGTCATCATCAATGGCGTCGGCGACATCGTCATCGTCATCTTCATCGTCATCGTCATCGTCATCGTCATCGTCATCGTCACCGTCATCGTCATCGTCATCATCATCATCGTCGTCGTCATAGTTGACGGCTTCGTCATCATAGTCGTCGGCGTCGTCATAATAGGCGTTGGAATCATATCCAGAGGCGTCAGCGTCATCATAATAGGCGTTGGCAACGTCCTTTTAGTCGTCAGCGACTTCATACCACCATACCATACCATAGTCATCAGCTACGTTATAATAGGCGTCGTTGTCATCATAATAGGCGTCGTCGACATCAAAGTCGTCGGCGTCGTCATAATAAGCGTCGGCGTCATCAACTAGGCGTCGGCGTCGTCATCATAGGCGTCGGCGTCGTCATCATTGGAGTCGGCGTCGTCATAGACATCTTCATCACCATTGTCATCATCGTCGTCAGAAATTTGGGTAAGTTAAATTTGTGGTAGGTTAAATTTGGGTTAGGTTAAATTTGGATTAGGTTAAATTTGGGTTTGGTTAAATTTGGGTTAGGTTAAATTTGGATTAGGTTAAATTTGAGTTTGGTTAAATTTGGATTAGGTTAAATTTAGGTTAGGTTAAATTTGGGTTAGGTTAGGTTAATTTACGAGTTTGTTTTTTTTTTGTCAGCGTCTTCGTCATTGGCGTCAGCGTCGTCATCATAGGCGTCGGCGTCGTCATCATTGGAGTCGGCGTCGTCATAGTCATCTTCGTCACCATTGTCATCATCGTCGTCAGAAATTTGGGTAAGTTAAATTTGGGTTAGGTTAAATTTGAGTTAGGTTAAATTTGGGTTAGGTTAGGTTAGATTGGGATTTTTTTTTTGTCAGCGTCGTCAACATTGGCGTCAGCGTCATCATCATAGGCGTCGGCGTCGCCACAGTAGGCGTAGGCGTCGTAATAATAGTCATCAGCGTCACCACCATTGTCATCAGCGTCGTCATAATAGGCGACGGTGTCATCAACATAGGCGTCGGCGTCGTCATCATAGGTGTCGGCGTCGTCATCATTGGAGTCGGCGTCGTCACCATCGTCATCATAGTCATCTTCGTCACCATCGTCATCATAGACATCGTCGTCGTCAGAAATTTGGGTAAGTTAAATTTGGGTTAGGTTTAATTTGGGTAAGGTTAAATTTGGGTTAGGGTAATTTTTGTTAGGTTAAATTTGGGTTTAGTCATCAGCGTCGTCATAATAGGCGACGGCGTCATCATCAATGGCGTCGGCGACATCGTCATCGTCATCTTCATCGTCATCGTCATCGTGACCGTCATCGTCATCGTCATCGTCATCATCATCATCGTCGTCGTCATAGTTGACGGCTTCGTCATCATAGTCGTCGGCGTCGTCATAATAGGCGTTGGAATCATATCCAGAGGCGTCAGCGTCATCATAATAGGCGTTGGCGTCGTCCTTATAGTCGTCAGCGACTTCATACCACCATACCATACCATAGTCATCAGCTACGTTATAATCGGCGTCGTTGTCATCATAATAGGCGTCGTCGCCATCAAGGTCGTCAGCGTCGTCATAATAAGCGTCGGCGTCATCAACATAGGCGTCGGCGTCGTCATCATAGGCGTCGGCGTCGTCATCATTGGAGTCGGCGTCGTCATAGTCAACTTCGTCACCATTGTCATCATCGTCGTCAGAAATTTCGGTAAGTTAAATTTGGGTTAGGTTAAATTTGAGTTAGGTTAAATTTGGGTTGGGTTAGGTTAGATAGGGATTTTTTTTTTGTCAGCGTCGTCATCATTGGCGTCAGCGTCATCATCATAGGCGTCGGCGTCGCCACAGTAGGCGTAGGCGTCGTTATAATAGTCATCAGCGTCACCACCATTGTCATCAGCGTCGTCATAATAGGCGACGGTGTCATCATCATTAGCGTCAGCGTCGTCATAATAGGCGTCGGCGTCATCGTCATACGCGTCGGCGTCGTCATCATAGGCGTCGGCGTCGTCATCATTGGCGTCAGCGTCATCATAATAGGCGTTGGCGTCGTTCTCATAGTCTTCAGCGACGTCATAATAGTCATCAGCGTCATGACCATAGTCATCAGCGTCGTCATAATAGGCGACGGCGTCATCATCATTGGCGTCGGCATCGTCATAATAAGCATCGGCGTCATCAACATAGGCGTCAGCGTCGTCATCATAGGCGTCGGCGTCGTCATCATTAGAGTCGGCGTCGTCATAGTCATCTTCGTCACCATTGTCATCATCGTCGTCAGAAATTTGGGTAAGTTAAATTTGGGTTAGGTTAAATTTGAGTTAGGTTAAATTTGGGTTAGGTTAAATTTGGGATAGGTTAAATTTGGGTTAGGTTAAATTTGGGTAAGATTAAATTTGGGTTAGGTTAAATTTGGGTTAGGTTAAATTTGGGTTAGGTTAAATTTGGGTTAGTTTAAATTTGGATTAGGTTAAATTTGGGTTAGGTTAGGTTAATTTAAGAGTTTGTTTTTTTTTTGTCAGCGCCTTCGTCATTGGCGTCAGCGTCATCATCATAGGCGTCGACGTCGCCACAATTGTCGTCAGCGACGTCATACTAGTCATCAGCGTCATTACCATAGTCGTCAGCGACGTCATAATAGTCATCAGCGTCATTACCACAGTCATCAGCGTCGTCATAATAGGCGACGGTGTCATCATTGGAGTCGGCGTCGTCATATTCGTGATCTTCGTCATCATAGACATCGTCGTCGTCAGAAATTTGGGTAAGTTAAATTCGGGTTAGTTTAAATTTGGGTTAGGTTAAATTTGGGTTAAGTTAAATTTGAGTTAGGTTAAATTTGGGTTAGGTTAAATTTGGGTTAGGTTAAATTTGGGTAAGTTAAATTTGGGTTAGGTTAAATTTGGGTTAGGTTAAATTTGGGTTAGGTTAAATTTGGGTTTGATTAAATTTGGGTTTAGTCATCAGCGTCGTCATAATAGGCGATGGCGTCATCATCAATGGCGTCGCCGACATCGTCATCGTCATCGTCGTCGTCGTCGACATCGTCATCGTCTTCGTCATCGTCATCGTCATCGTCATCGTCATCTTCATCGTCATCGTCATCGTCACCGTCATCGTCATCATCATCGTCATCATCATCATCGTCGTCGTCATAGTTGACGGCTTCGTCATCACAGTTGTCGGCGTCGTCATAATAGGCTTTGGAATCATATCCAGAGATGTCAGCGTCATCATAATAGGCGTTGGCGTCGTCCTTATAGTCGTCAGCGACTTCATACCACCATACCATACCATTGTCATCAGCTACGTTATAATAGGCGTCGTTGTCATCATAAAAGGCGTCGTCGCCATCAAAGTCGTCGGCGTCGTCATAATAACCGTCGGCGTCATCAACATAGGCGTCGGCGTCGTCATCATAGGCGTGGGCGTCGTAATAATAGTCATCAGCGTCATTACCATAGTCATCAGCGTCGTCATAATAGGCGACGGTGTCATCATCATAGGCGTCGGCGTCGTCATCATTGGAGTCGGCGTCGTCATATTCGTCATCATAGACATCTTCGTCACCATCGTCATCATCATCATCATAGACATCGTCGTCGTCAGAAATTTGGGTAAGTTAATTTTGGCTTAGGTTAAATTTGGGTGAGGTTAAATTTGGGTTAGGTTAAATTTGGGTTAGGTTAAATTTGGGTTAGGTTAGGTTAATTTACGAGTTTGTTTTTTTTTTGTCAGCGTCTTCGTCATTGGCGTCAGCGTCATCATTATAGGCGTCGACGTCGCCACAATAGTCGTCAGCGACGTCATAATAGTCATCAGCGTCATTACCATAGTCATCAGCGTCGTCATAATAGGCGACGGTGTCATCATTGGAGTCGGCGTCGTCATAGTCATCTTCGTCACCATTGTCATCATCGTCGTCAGAAATTTGGGTAAGTTAAATTTGGGTTAGGTTAAATTTGAGTTAGGTTAAATTTGGGTTGGGTTAGGTTAGATTGGGATTCTTTTTTTGTCAGCGTCGTCATCATTGGCGTCAGCGTCATCATCATAGGCGTCGGCGTCGCCACAGTAGGCGTAGGCGTCGAAATAATAGTCATCAGCGTCACCACCATTGTCATCAGCGTCATCATCATTGCCGTCGGCGTCGTCATAATAGACGTCGGCGTCATCATAATAGGCATCGGCGTCGTCATCATAAGCGTCGGCGTCGTCATCATTGGAGTCGGCGTCGTCATCATCGTCATCATAGTCATCTTCGTCACCATCGTTATCATCGTCATCATAGACATCGTCTTCGTCAGGAATTCGGGTTAGGTTAAATTTGGGTTAGGTTAAATTTGGGTTAGGTTAAATTTGGGTTAGGTTAAATTTGGGTTAGGTTAAATTTGGGTTACTTTAAATTTGGGTTAGGTTAAATTTGGGTTAGGTTAGGTTAATTTAAGAGTTTGTTTTTTTTTTGTCAGCGTCTTCGTCATTGGCGTCAGCGTCATCATCATAGGCGTCGACGTCGCCACAATAGTCGTCAGCGACGTCATAATAGTCATCAGCGTCATTACCATAGTCATCAGCGTCGTCATAATAGGCGACGGTGTCATCATTGGAGTCGGCGTCGTCATATTCGTCATCTTCGTCATCATAGACATCGTCGTCGTCAGAAATTTGGGTAAGTTAAATTTGGGTTAGGTTAAATTTGGGTTAGGTTAAATTTGGGTTAGGTTAAATTTGGGTTAGGTTAAATTTGGGTTAGGTTAAATTTGGGTTAGTTTAAATTTGGGTTAGGTTAAATTTGGGTTAGGTTAGGTTAATTTAAGAGTTTGTTTTTTTTTTGTCAGCGTCTTCGTCATTGGCGTCAGCGTCATCATCATAGGCGTCGACGTCGCCACAATAGTCGTCAGCGACGTCATAATAGTCATCAGCGTCATTACCATAGTCATCAGCGTCGTCATAATAGGCGACGGTGTCATCATTGGAGTCGGCGTCGTCATATTCGTCATCTTCGTCATCATAGACATCGTCGTCGTCAGAAATTTGGGTAAGTTAAATTTGGGTTAGGTTAAATTTGGGTTAGGTTAAATTTGGGTTAGGTTAAATTTGGGTAAGTTAAATTTGGGTTAGGTTAGGTTAGATTGGGATTTTGTTTTTTTGTCACCGTCGTCATCATTGGCGTCAGCGTCATCATCATAGGCGTCGGCGTCGCCACAGTAGGCGTAGGCGTCGTAATAATAGTCATCAGCGTCACCACCATTGTCATCAGCGTCGTCATAATAGGCGACGGTGTCATCATCATTGGCGTCAGCGACGTCATAATAGGCGTCGGCGTTATCAACATAGGCCTCGGCGTCGTCATCATAGGCTTCGGCGCCGTCATCATTGGAGTCGGCGTCGTCACCATCGTCATCATAGTCATCGTCGTCACCATCGTCATCATAGACATCGTCGTCGTCAGAAATTTGGGTAAGTTAAATTTGGGTTAGAATAAATTTGGGTTAGGTTAGGTTAGATTGGGATTTTTTTTTTGTCAGCGTCGTCATCATTGGCGTGAGCGTCATCATCATAGGCGTCGGCGTCGCCACAGTAGGCGTAGGCGTCGTAATAATAGTCATCAGCGTCACCACCATTGTCATCAGCGTCGTCATAATAGGCGACGGTGTCATCATCATTGGCGTCAGCGTCGTCATAATAGGTGTCGGCGTCATCGTCATACGCGTCGGCGTCGTCATCATAGGCGTCGGCGTCATCATCATTGGCGTCAGGGTCGTCATAATGGGCGTCGGTGTTATCAACATAGGCGTCGGCGTCGTCATCATAGGCGTCGGCGTCGTCATCATTGTCGTCGGCGTCGTCGTAATAGGCGTTGGCGTCGTCCTCATAGTCGTCGGCGTTGTCATAATAGTCATCATCATTGGCGTCAGCGACGTCATAATAGGCGTCGGCGTTATCAACATAGGCGTCGGCGTCGTCATCATAGGCGTCGGCGCCGTCATCATTGGAGTCGGCGTCGTCACCATCGTCATCATAGTCATCGTCGTCACCATCGTCATCATAGACATCGTCGTCGTCAGAAATTTGGGTAAGTTAAATTTGGGTTAGAATAAATTTGGGTTAGGTTAGGTTAGATTGGGATTTTTTTTTTCGTCAGCGTCGTCATCATTGGCGTGAACGTCATCATCATAGGCGTCGGCGTCGCCACAGTAGGCGTAGGCGTCGTAATAATAGTCATCAGCGTCACCACCATTGTCATCAGCGTCGTCATAATAGGCGACGGTGTCATCATCTTTGGCGTCAGCGTCGTCATAATAGGTGTCGGCGTCATCGTCATACGCGTCGGCGTCGTCATCATAGGCGTCGGCGTCATCATCATTGGCGTCAGGGTCGTCATAATGGGCGTCGGCGTTATCAACATAGGCGTCGGCGTCGTCATCATAGGCGTCGGCGTCGTCATCATTGTCGTCGGCGTCGTCGTACTATGCGTTGGCGTCGTCCTCATAGTCGTCGGCGTTGTCATAATAGTCATCATCATTGGCGTCGGCGTCGTCATAATAGGCGTCGGCGTCATCATCATAGGCATCGGCGACGTCATCATAAGCGTCAGCGTCGTCATCATTGGCGTGAACGTCATCATCATAGGCGTCGGCGTCGCCACAGTAGGCGTAGGCGTCGTAATAATAGTCATCAGCGTCACCACCATTGTCATCAGCGTCGTCATAATAGGCGACGGCGACGTCATCATAAGCGTCGGCGCCGTCATCATTGGAGTCGGCGTCGTCGTAATAGGCGTTGGCGTCGTCCTCATAGTCGTCGGCGTTGTCATAATAGTCATCAGCGTCATCATCATTGGCGTCGGCGTCGTCATAATAGACGTCGGCGTCATCATCATAGGCATCGGCGTCGTCATCATAAGCGTCGGCGTCGTCATCATTGGAGTCGGCGTCGTCATCATAGTCATCTTCGTCACCATCGTTATCATCGTCATCATAGACATCGTCGTCGTCAGGAATTCGGGTTAGTTTAAATTTGGGTTAGGTTAAATTTGGGTTACGTTAAATTTGGGTTAGGTTAAATTTGGGTTAGGTTAAATTTGGGTTAGGTTAAATTTGGGTTAGGTTAAATTTGGGTTAGGTTAAATTTGGGTTAGGTTAAATTTGGGTTAGGTTAAATTTGGGTTAGGTTAAATTTGGGTTAAGTTAAATTTGGGTTAGGTTAAATTTGGGATAGGTTAAATTTGGGTTAGGTTAAATTTGGGTTAGGTTAAATTTGGGTTAGGTTAAATTTGGGTTAGGTTAAATTTGGGATAGGTTAAATTTGGGTTAGGTTAAATTTGGGTTAGGTTAAATTTGGGTTAGGTTAAATTTGGGTTAGGTTAAATTTGGGTTAGGTTAAATTTGGGTTAAGTTAAATTTGGGTTAGGTTAAATTTGGGATAGGTTAAATTTGGGTTAGGTTAAATTTGGGTTAGGTTAAATTTGGGTTAGGTTAAATTTGGGTTAGGTTAAATTTGGGATAGGTTAAATTTGGGATAGGTTAAATTTGGGTTAGGTTAAATTTGGGTTAGGTTAAATTTGGGTTAGGTTAAATTTGGGTTAGGTTAAATTTGGGTTAGGTTAAATTTGGGTTATTAAATCATTAAATTAAATTTGGGTAGGTTAGGTTAATAAAGGAGTTTTTTTTTTGTCAGCGTCGTCATCATTTGCGTCAGCGTCATCATCATAGGCATCGGCGTCGCCACAATATTCGTCAGCGACGTCATAGTAGTCATCAGCGTCATTA